>OY821764.1:7383950-7388950 GCA_963682095.1 Potentilla sterilis
TAGCAGTTAGATACATAATCGACAGTAGCAGGGACCTTCCCAGCCAACAGTAACACCTTTCAAATCGACAGTAGCAGCTACTTTCATGCTCGACAGTAGCAGCTACTTTCATGCTCGACAGTAGCAGCTACTTTCATGCTCGACAGTAGCAGCTACTTTCATGCTCGACAGTAGCAGGTACATTCCAAGTCGACAGTAGCAGGTGTCTTCCAAGTCGACAGTAGCAGCAATTAGGACTAAATACATGCTTGTAAATATTAAGGACAAAAGAGTAAATTAGTTAATAACATGTGGCAGCTTGTTATGCACATGGTATTTATTTGTAAATTTTTGTCCTAATTTGTTCAATTAAATATGTATGTGATTTATTTGTTAAACAAATTATTGTCATGTACTTTTTTGTAGTTTGTCCTAAAAAGTAAGGAAAATATGAAGTAAAGAGATAGAATAGGATTCGGCAAGCATGTTCACTTTGATTCTAGTAGTTCGTTCTTGGTTTAGTCTTTAAATCCGTGTGCCTCAAAGATTGGTACTTAGCATATTCGCGATGTGTTTTGGGTATTGGTCTTATATCTGTCAATATAAATAGGACGAGTGGTTTAAACGACTATGCATGTTAACAAGAAGTGGTGACGCCTTGCTTGATTGATATGTTTCTGACTAAAAAGACCTTGTGCCTAATTACTTTGCATGTTTGATTTCGACGATAAGTGCTCTCAAATGTGTTTAGTATAACTTTAGGGTTAGACGATAAGTTAATCTTGAAGTACTTGAGAGTCTTAATCGATTAGTAAACCGATAAGGAGGTTGGAACTAAGTCGGACCTAGGATATTGTGTAACTTTGCCGTGTGTCTTGTTTTGTCAATTTGCTAAGTATTTTGATTGCTTTCGTGTTAGTGCTTTGTGGAAGAATGTCGACCAAACTTGTAAATAGTAATTTAAGATTTATTTTCAGCAATTTATTTTTGTGCCTAGCGTTAGGGCAGCCCTTGCTGCCTCACCTCACCTCAATCCCCCTTGATTTCATGTGAATATGTATATATGTATATAAGTGTGACAATTGTGTGCATATGTATTTGTGAATATTTGTGTTAACATTCTCATGTTTCAGGTACCCTTAATCCCCGGCTAGAACGATCCCTACTTATTCTATTCTACTAAAGATTGTAGGGTTATTATTGCTTGATGCTCGCTTCGGCGACTTCTCAATTTTTGGCGCCGTTGCCGGGGATTATAAAATCTTGTTATATTTGAATGTTAACTTTGTATATTTGTGCAAATTTCGTATAGCTTTATTTTCATTTTTGTATAAATCTTCTCTAACTTTGCTAATTCATGTATGTATTGTAGAAAATTTTCGATGCTAACTTTAACTTGTAACTTGATTCTAACTTGTAATTGTCGCTAACCTTTACTAACTTTAACATATTAACTCTGATTTTCTAACTCATTCTTTTCTAACTCAACTTTTTCTTCTTATATTTATTTTTTGGTTTAGTTCGTTTTGAAGTGTCTTGTGCGTGTGCAGATTGAATTGAAAAGAAAAAAAAAATGCAGGAAATACCAAGTTCTGCCCAAAGCAGAATTCCGGCAGTACTGTATGTCAATTTTGAATGGCTGCCGTTTTCAGCTCACAAAACCTGGGATGCTGAGCCATATACCGTTGGAAAGATCTCTGAGTCTACTTTCCTTAGGTTTTTACAGAAGTGGATTTGGAGCTACGAACCGTTCCCAGTTTCAATTTGAGTACAGCAAGGTCAATCTGGCGGAACAGAGAACTGGGCAGATCAATAGGTCTGATTAAAGACCCAACAAGGAGTACTTCCCCTGGTCCGATTGAGGTGAATTTTATACCGATGGAAAGCTCTGTGTGTCCACTACAACATTTATTCAGAACACTTTTGTATTTGGATAGTGGAACACACCCAAAATCAGGCCTCAAGAGAAGTAGACACGTCTGCCGAGAGAAGCTTGCCTGCCAAGAAAATCCTACTGCCGAGAGGGGCTGCTGCCCCAACTGCGGAGCTGCACATGGCATGATGAACACACAACACACATGGTGAGAAGTCTAGGCTACGGACTATAAAAATTTAAGCGCTAATTGGGAGGCAACCCAATTCGACCATGAAAAATGAAGGAGCCATCACCGAGAGTTTGAAATTTCTTAACCCTTCTCCTTTTCTTTGGTTTGTGATGATATGTTGGAATATGTTAGACAATTGCATGCTTAGGAAATTCGTCGATATAGATTTGTGCTTACATTGAGGACAATGTAATTTTCTAAGTGTGGGGTGGGATAACGTATTCCGTTTATGTTTTCGTGTGCTTAGTTTAGAAAAGAAAATTTCAGAAAATTGTTCCACAAAAATAGAGTGTTTAAATTTGTTTCGAGTCTTAGGATGCCCCTAATATGTCAATGATGTTTTTCTCCTCTTTGCATACATAGATGATGGTTTTGCATACAATTAAAATTGTGAGTTTCATGGATTTTGTGCATTGGTAGGAGCATGTAGGACTTGTTGATAATGAAGCATGCATGTTTTAGCTAGTTTGTTTCCATAATAACCTATGTGAGCTTTAGAGCCAATTTGCTTTCTTCTTGAGCAATAAAAATATAAAATTCAATAGATTCGTAGGAAGCATGAAACCTCATAATTCTTTGATTATTCGATGACTATGTGCCATAGCTTTTTAATGAACTCTAGTATGCTAGAACTTACTCTTGTTGATTTTCGAAACGTTTATATCATAAAATACTTTGATTTTGAATATGATTGAATAAAGATCATTTAAGTTTACCACCATTGCCAAATAAAGCATGAGCCCTATTTGTGCCCGTCGTGGGACACCTTAGTAAATCCCTTTGAGCCTATATTTAGCCTTTTCTTTCATCACCCTTAAACACTTTCCATGAACTTAGTATAGTGATGTCTTGACCATTGTGTGTCGGCAAAGCTTGATTTTTAAAGGAGTTTTCGCGTGAAGTGATGAAGAAGAACAAGTGTGGGGTAGACTTAGCTAGAAAATTGTATGAAAATTGTAATTGTGCCGTGCCTAGTAAAAAGAAAACAGAAAATATGTGATTCGGACAGAAAAAGAAAAGAAAAGAAAAGAGAAAAATCAAGTCCGAAAGTTGAGAAAAGAAAGAGGCACGGTTTCAAAAAAAAAAAAAAAAAAAAAGAGAAAATTGCTAAGTCTAGTCTTGAAAAGTGTTGTGAATTTGGAGTTTTGTTTATATGTGAAGGTCTACTATTATTATATTTTGACCTTTGTTCATATTCACTATGTTTTGGGAAGTAAAGAATGAAGTATGGGTCCAACAAGAAGAAATTCGACCCTTGGTGAGAAGACATAAGGAGATTTAAGCTTTGCTAAAGCGCACGGTGACGTTTTGAGCCTCCTTATCCAAATATCGAATACCTCTTAGCCTAGCCCCATGACAACCCTTTTATTGATCTTTTTCATGATTCTTAAGATGGTTAAATTTGATTTGTGGAGATTTTCTCAAGAGTAAGCATATGGTTTTGGTTCATTGGTGCACATAGTTGTTACATGAGGTTTTTCCTTAAAATTTCACAAAGAGCTTTCTTTTCTTGACATATGCAAGTTACTCTTCGTAGTTCATTATCTTTCGCTTGCATATACTTATGAGTGAATGCCATGTTTCGAGTGAAAAGAAGAGAGTATGCCTAGTGAGGAGGATTGGATTAGCTTTGACATGTTTACATGCTTACTTTTGTTCATATATGTTCTTGTTGATGTTGCATGTTCATGAAGCTCAGAATTTTCGTGCTTAGCATTCTCATGCATTAACTTGAAAGCTATGTGTACATACGAGCCTGAGACAAATTGTTAGGGGCAATAGTTTGTTTTGAGTCTTAGTTTAATTTAGTTTGCTAAGGGACTAGCAAAGGATAAGTGTGGGGTAGTTGATAGGAGCACAATCTGCGATGATATTATATGCTTATGCCCTCGTTTATGCTTTGTTTAACCCTTATTTGTCTAAGATAGAGTCATAATATAGTTAGTGTCAATTTTGGTAGAGTTTTGGTGAAATGTGCTTAATTGTCCGAAAAATGACTAAGTATGAGAAATCTGGAAAATAGTGCAAAATATGTCTTTTTCGCGATTTTGTGACGAGTACAAATATGATCTATCCTTGTCCGAATTCTATGAAATTTGGTGTGCTTAATATTCATATGCTGAGGAATGTTGTGTTAAAATTTCAGATTAATTGGAATTCGGGAAGTCACCCAAACGTTGGCTGCAAAACGGCAGTCCGAGCATTCCAATCCAGGGACTTCCAGGATTTTCCTGGGACTTTGTCCCAAATTCGAAAAATTATTCCCGACAACTCACAAGGAATTTGATTGAGCCCTTTTATGGGGAGATGACTATATGTGTCTAGTTTATCTGAGACTTGGAATCGCATCAATTGGAGCTCCGAGAAGGGAGATATGTCGGATTTACTGGGTAAAGGTCATTCCAGCCGAGTTGCTGCCGGTCTTGTGTTCTTGCGGGTTTGGGGTATTTTTCCATGGATCAAGCTCACCAAATGGAGTTGTCAAGCCTACACAAGAAGTCCATGAAGATATGCAGCCCAATCCAAGGAAGAAAATCAGAAAAAGAAGTTTCTTATAGAACCAAGAAAGGAAGGAACCAAAACTTTGTTACACAAGGATTACCTTTGCTGATTTGGACTACGTTTTCTACCTAGGTTTTCTGCCGAATTTGCCTCTATAAATAGCCAACTTTTACACAGAAAAACTTGTCACATTCCAAAGCAAAAATCTAGCCAAAGCTCTACCGAAATTTCCCAAGAATCCTACATAGAACCCTAACCGAAAATCACCCCCATCTCACCTTCAATTTCTGCCGACACCTAACCATTGCCGAGCAGCCATCTCCTTCATCCTCCGCCGGATCCACACGAGTCGAAGTCATCAAGGTGTCTACAAAAGTGTGATCCACTCCCCTCTCTCGGTTTTGTTATTTTTAT
>OY821764.1:7396450-7413950 GCA_963682095.1 Potentilla sterilis
GAGTCTCAATAGCGTCCTCACGCTATACCCGTACACGTCGACCACCGAGCGTGAATCTGACCTATGTGGTCAAGTCATCACCTCACATGGGCTCAGGCGACACCATGCCCGTACACGTCGACCAACGAGCGTGAATCTGACCTATATGGTCAAGTCGTCACCTCGCGTGGGCTCGGGCGACACTATGCCCGTACACGTCGACCACCGAGCGTGAATTTGACCTGTAGGGTCAAATCGTCACCTCGCGTGGGCTCAGGCGACTAAGCTAGCTAGCATCAATATACACATATATCCCCACCCTGATATGGTGAAAATCCGAAAACAAAACCGAAAGGACGTATCCCCTTATATATTATAAATCTGTACGGTCCCCAACCGTACATCTAAGGCTTATATATATATAATCAAATAAAATCATAGCCTCGAAATATACTCATATATATCTGACATATCCAACATGCCGTAAAATAATATCAAAAATTATATTTATAACGTCCACTACCAGAAAAAACATCTTAGACGACGAAAAGAAAAAGAATTTATCGCCTAAGATATGTAAGGCGACGAAAGAAATTATCGTCGTGTAAGAAACAAATTTCGTCGTTTAAGAGTGTCTTAGACGACGAAACACTTGTTTCGTCGGCTAAGAAAAGATTTTGACGACGAAATGGTAATCGTCGGCAAATTTAATTTCTTAGACGACGAATTTTATATTTCATTGCTTAAGAAATAATCTAAGACGACGAAATGAGATATTTCCTCGCCTAAGATATTACTAAGACGATGAATGAAACTTTTCGTCGGGTAAGAAAGTTCATTTTCCGACGAAAATTTTTGTCGTCGACTCGTTTTTTCTTGGACGACGAAAAAATGTTTCGTCGTCTTAGTGATTTCTTAGGCGAGGAAAAAATATAATTTCGTCGTCTTAGTGTTTTTCTTAGGCGAGGAAAATAATGTTTCGTCGTCTAAGTGATCCCAGGCTATATAAACTGAACTGGTTTCCAGATCGGGAAAAATAGAAATTTTCAGAAAATTTTTCCTCCCACAAATTTTTCCACTGATTTTCGTTTTTGGATGTGAAAACCTTCAAGGCAGGTCTTCTTAAGGCTTCTCCTCTCCTACCCATAGAATTTTAACTTGGTATGATCTCTTTTTTTCATCTTTTTCAACAAATATTTCCATTTTTTGTGTGGTTATATACAAAATCATGCATATATATTGTGATGAGGGGATAGTATATATATTAATCCTTTTGTTGATCTATATAGTTAATTGTTGGTTTTTGTGAAAAATTGTTGAATTATATATATTAATTATTTGTGATATAAATTAATCTTAATTAATTAAATTAATAATTATTATTATTATAAGAAAATCATTGTTTTATGATTTATAATTGGGTGAATGAAAGAATGATTAATTCTTTTATTCACTTATGTACATGCGCGCATTTATATATATATATCCTTAGAAATCCCCTTCGAGAATCATGGAGAGATTCTTGAATTGTCCCATTTTTTGGACAGTTTGGGAGCATACGACTTTGTTTTGCAGTTTGTATAAGTCTTCTGTATTCGTTTGCGGTCGTGGGTATATATTTCGACGGGGTCTCCCAATACTGTTCTTCGAGTGCATACTAGGTATATAGATATTCGTGCACTTGAGGAACTGTGGGGAGATGCTGTCAAAATTTTCCCACGACTGAAAACGAACATATAAGACTTACAAACTGTGAAACAAAGTCGTGTGCTCCTGAATGAGATTAGAACCCTAACCGGAGGCATAAGTTTGAGAACAAACATGCATCTTTGTTGCTTAATTTGTGATTATTTGTTATTTATTACCTTATATATGACAGGTGATGGATATAGACAAGAGTTGGATGCAGTACCCCAGGGGAAGCATTGTATACCAACAAGGAGTATGCATTTTTTTGGATTTGTACGTGAACATGGTGGAGGAAAGAAAATACACATGTGTCCATGCTTAAGTTGTATGAACACGAAGTTGAAGACGATATTCAGAATTTACGATCACCTGAGTAACAGAGGTATTATGCGTAATTATACAACATGGAGTAAACACGGTGAAGTTGCGGTCTATGAACCTACGGTTGCCGAAATCCAAGCGGGATACCATGACCGGACATCTAGTGGTGCTTTCGACCCTTATGAAGACCCGGCTATGAACATTTTACATGACACTTTTCCTACATTTGCTCCAGTACACCAGGAAGGGCCCATTTATGATGATACCACTGATGCCGCAATTCCTCTTCTTGACAGTGGTGATTATGATAAGTATACCAGACTCCTTGCTCAAGTGCAGATCCCATTATTCGAGGCTAGTCCTCACACTGTTTTAGGGACCATCATCTCACAGATGCAGTTGAAAGTCAAGAGTAGGTGGACAAATGACTCTTTCGATAGTCTTCTAAAACAGTTTAAGGAACACCTTCCACAACCTAACTACATACCTGATAGTTATTACAAGCTACAGAAGATATTGGGCGATCTCCGTCTCGGTTATAACAAAATCCACGCCTGCAAGAACAACTGTGTTTTGTTTTACAAAGACAAAGCCGACCTTGATGAATGTCCCATATGCCACGCGTGGAGGTGGGAGCAAGGCACAGTTAAGTTAAACAGTGTTCCAGTGAAGGTACTTCGTCATTTCCCTTTAATTCCTAGATTGAAGCGTCTTTACATGTCTTTACACACAGCAAAAGAAATGAGATGGCATGGAGAGAGAAGGACAGATGATGATACTCTCAGACACCCTGCAGATGGCGAGGCGTGGAAGTCTTTTGACAGATCATTCCCAGATTTTGCAAGAGATGTTAGAAATGTAAGACTCGGCCTTGCCTTTGATGGATTTAATCCCCATGGAAATATGAGTTTGAGTCATAGTACATGGCCTGTTATTCTCGTCCCGTACAACCTGCCTCCTTGGATGTGTATGAAGAAGGAATTTAGTATGATGTGTCTGTTAATTCCCGGCCCAAAGTCTCCAGGAAAGTGTCTGGATGTCTATATGCAACCTTTAATCGATGAGCTGTTAGACTTATGGGAAAATGGAGCTCTTACTTTTGACAGGCACAGTGGAAGATCATTTATGATGAGAGCAATGCCGATGTTTACCATAAGTGATTTTCCTGGTTATGGGATGTTGTCGTCTCAGGCAACTAAAGGTTACAAAGCTTGTCCTGTTTGCTTGAACGAAGTCCATTCTGTTTGGTGCGCTGGGAAAGTGTGTTACTTGGGTCACCGTAGATGGCTTCCAGCTAACCACCCTTGGCGGTTTGATGATCATGATAAAGCATTTGATAAAACAGTAGAGCTTCGTCCTAAACCCCGTCCCTGGAACGGTGATGAAATTTTAGAGAAGTTGAACTCTTTCGATTTCGGGGTGTTGAGCGGTGATTTATCTATACCAGTTCCGGAACGCCCTGACGAGTACAAGTGTTTTACACACAAGAGTAGATTCTATGATTTGCCTTACTGGTCGAAATCCATTCTTAGGCACACCCTAGATGTCATGCACATAGAAAAGGGAGTAAGTGACAGCATTGTGGGAACAGTTCTTGATATCAAAGGAAAGAGTAAGGACACTTTGAAAGCACGTCAGTATCTGAAGGAGAAGGGATTACGAAAACACTTGTGGCCAGTGACGACGGCGTCAGGGACTTTCATACCTGTTGCACCTTGCACAGTTAAACCGGCTTTCAAGAAGCAGATTTTCATATGGTTTAAAGGAGTACAGTATCCTCATGAGTATGCAGGAAATATATCTCGGTGTATTAACTTTTGTTTGTCTGCATGAAACTTGCTTGCTACTGAATATTGAATGATATGAAGTTGTGATATAATGAACCTGCTATTATGCACTCCAGCGACTGAAACTATATCTGGTATCTATTTGATTATAGTTTGCAACCATTTCGACTAAGAGCAGCAGAGCTTGCATCTTGCATGTGCCAAAGTTTTGACCGAATTATTTTTCCAGTTTTTATTCGAGTTTTAAATCCACATCGAGGAAAACAAGGTCTAGTTCAATTACTGTAATCTGTTTAAATTGTATAATTGGGGAGGAAAAATCATTTGAAACTAAGAGAAAAGATTTTTCTTGATATAAAGTGGGTCTACCAAAAATTCGGTCTGAAGGTAGAAGCCTTCTCTTCCCCTTGTACTATAGTTATGCTTGCTGCAATGACTTATTAGTCAGTCTAAGACCAAGAAAAATGTCAAAACAGTCGGATGGAGTTGGAATGAAATTTCCAAGTCTTTTTTTTTGTTTTTTGTTTTTAGTTGAATGAGGTTAGAATTTTAGGGTATAAACTTTTCTGCATATATTGCATCTTGTATGAAAGAATGGATACTAGACCAAAACAATTCTGCTCATTAGCAGATGGATAGGTTGCCAAACGTGAATTGGGAAGAAGTTCCAAATCCTCAGTAATATCATCAGTCTGCCCAGAACTGAATTGTTCTGCCTCTTACCATGACCAATTTAATGCTCCTAAACTGACAATCTGTTTCTAGAATAACTGGATGTAGAGAATAAGCAGCAAGAACATAATTAACTGTCCTAGCTACGTTCCACTTGGAGGCTTGGAACTAGAACAAGATATATTCTAGTATTGCAATGTTGACCATACTTTGAGACTCTTTTGAATTGTGATATTAAAATAAAAATCCACTCACAGTACGGCCGAGCGCGCCGCTAATCCGGTCTCTCGTCCCGTCGAATAACCTCGCGACCTGTAATAGGGACGTAATTATAATTATTACGAAACTCGGAATTTAATCATAAAAGTTAAATCTACGGACGTCCTCACTCGCACGAAACCTCCCAATTTTCTCTTTTTCAGTTATCGGTATAGGAATTACGCCTCAATACCGAAAATCTACGTCCGAAATTACTCAGGACACCCACCTCGTGTCCGATTAATCCTTTTACTAGTTATTTCGTCGTAAAACCCCTTTAAAACAGCTTTTACCTTTTTACGGTAAGTCAACAGTAACTTTTAATGGTCAAACAATAATTATTCTAGGTAAAACAGTAATTCTAAAAGTCAAACAGTAAATGGTTAAAATCCAATTACTGTTTACCATTTACTTTTACTGTTTACTATTTACTTTTCACCTTTTACCGTTTTACTTTTACTTTTTACCATGTTACTATTCATCATCTCCTACCTCACGCCGCTGGAACAGTGGCGCCGTCGCCAACGCCGCCGGCAGCGCCGCCACAGGAGGCAAAACCACCTCCAATCGATCCCAAATTCACCCAACACCATCGCCACCACCTCGGGGACTCATCCCCGACGTCCCCGCCGCCAAAAGCCCACACAGCCGCCGCGAACGGCGGCCGATACGGCGGCCCATTTTTCCCAAATTCCAATTTCTCCAAAACTCAACCAATCGAACCCCAAATTATACTCAATCGACTCCAAACATCGTCCTAAACCCGAATTCAACCTCCAAATTCACCAAAAACATCAAATACACAACCTCTCTCAAAAATCACCAAAACCCTAAAAAATTTCAAATCCTAATTTCTCCTTACCTGGATCGATTCGGTTCAATTCCTTTCGTGGGATTGTTGCACAAGTTGATATCTTCATTTGCCCTCCAAAATCGGGCTGAATTATGGCTGGAGGAGAGAGTTCCCGGTTCGACACAGTCGAACCCTCTCAAACCCCATCAGTCGCACGACGGCGAACTAGGTCGCGTGGCTGCCACAGAGGAGAAGAGGAAGAGGAGGCGGTCCAAACGGGACCAGTGCGCCAACCCAGTTCGGCCGGACGGCGGAGGTTCGGCCGGAGGTCGGGCCGAGTCGGGGGAGAGGAGAGAGAAAGGAGAGAGATGAAAAAGAAAGAAAAAGAAAAAGGAAAGTTTCCCGTTCGGAAAATTTTTCATTTCCCGCTATTTATACTTGTCCAAAAATCAGACAATTTCCGATTTTACATCGTAACTTTTTCGTACGAACTCCAAATTGAGCATGCTACGTGTCCACGAATTCGTTTCAACGTCTTCTACCTCATCATGAAATAAAATCTTCGGTCGAGTCAACTTATTTAAAAGTCAACCTTAGAACTTTAAAATCGTAAAAACAATTCCCGAGGAGAAATAATAAAAGTAAAACAGTTAAACGGTAATTCTAGGTTCGGGTCGTATCAATTCTCCCCTCCTTATAAAAATTTCGTCCTCGAAATTTACGTACCTGCCAATACAGAAGGATGAGCACTAACATCTCATTGCTTCTCTATTTTCTCAGGTAGTTCCCTTTATCTCATAAATTACCTCAAACAATTTAGTCCTCCCGATCAAGACTTTCAACTAACTGCTTCTTGACATTCAAATCTTTCTACAGTTTGATAGGTTGAGTTTTCAAGATATGCGAAGGATCGGCAATTACTCAAGGAGTATAGACACATGAAAAAAAAGTCATGTATCTTGGATAATTTCGAAGGTAGCTCTAACCGATAAGCTACCGGACCAATCAGCTTCGTAATCTCATGAAGGCCGCACTCAGGATCTCATCTCTAATATCAGCGTAACTCTCTCTAGGAGAGTTGTTCATCTCAGTTACTTTTGAACTGCATCTCACAAGGCTCAATAAGTCCTTTAGGATCTGAATAGGTATCTCTGTCTATTCACCCATCCAAATGTGCAAGGCAGTGCGGAAATATCATTGAACCAATAAAGCTGTCTACAACTCATTTCAGGTCCATAATTAAATCACGATCCTTAATCAGATTCCATGGACTTAGGCATCACAGGGCCTAACAGTCTCCCTCACCCACAACTCAACAAGTCGACTTTGGGTGTGGAATACGCCATATACAAAACAAAATAGTAATATCTAATCCCACACAGACACCGGCAAATGCCGCTGAAAATCCCAAAGTTCTACCTCTCACGTTTTACCTGTTATCACATCAATCAATAACGTCCCCTCATCGAACTGAAGAAATTACACATGTGAGCTATTTAATGCTTTATCACTCATATGCTCTCTGGACGAGTCCTCGATGTGTGATTCCCGTACTAAAATAATCAGGACCGGTTTCAATTGAAACTGACTTATCAAAGCCCAATCTCGTCTGATAAAGCAACTCCGTAACTCACAACTCACAAAAGAAAGGAACCTGAATCAGCGTCAAATGTGACAACCAACAGAGGCTTCTAACTAGATACATCAATTATCACCAATAAACCAGATCCGATATGACATCAAGGAATCTTTCGGATGTCAAAACCAATTTTCATAATCGACGATTAACACCAGAACTGTTAAATCGACCATTATCAAAAACAACATTGCAACGAAAATCGAACTTCAGCTTATAACCTTAAACTCGAGAGAAAACATCTCAATTACCCAAAAGACTTGCTGGATTCACAAAATAAATCCCACAACTGGAATTTCTCGAGCCAACAAATTTCCAATATCTTCCATTAGCTCACATCAAAGAACAGAAACCCTCGAGAAATAAGATTCTCAAAACCACAATTAAACTATAGAGGTTCCAATCAATATCTCGTCCCACGAGAGTTGACATGAGAATAACCCAAGTCAATGATCTATTCAACGAAAACGCCAACACACATTACAAAAATAATGACTTCTCAAGTCATCACTGGATCAGTAAGTGGTCCCACCACATTACGATCCCAAAAGAAATTCTCCCACTAATAAAACGTCGTTCAACTAATCAGAAATGCGTTACTCACGTCATAACATTTCTTACACAAGCTTTGACTCGAAACACTACCTGAGTCAACAAGGAAACCCCTTTCCCGTAAGGCTATACTATAAGTGACAAATAAAACGTCTCAAACAAATTACCTGGCCTTGCCATGCAAAACCAGTACAAAATAAATACTCGTGACTGATCTTAGTGTTCTCAAGATTCACTTTACTTAATGAAGTCACTTGAGTTATTAGTGTCCTCTGATTGAGTCACACCATTCAATTCTTATCCTATGCTACATTCAATGACTTCAATATCGCTGACCCATTGGCGTCGAAATTTCTATATCCACAATCATCAGAGTCCAGATTACAACTATCCACATGACTCACACACTTGTCAAAATAAGAACAAAGCCGATATCTTTGCTTGACAAGTGTTCCATGACTAACTAAATAGTCAACGTCACCATTTGCCGTCAGCCAGACAAATGTTCGAAAATCAAAAGATAGCACTACGACGGTAGCAGATAGAATTCCGACTCAACTATGGAAGATTGCTGAAATAGCTCTAGAGTTCAAAAATTGCTTCCTGGAAGTCACCGTTGGATTTCAATCCAACCACCACAGATAAGCATGTGACTTCAATCCAAACTAGTAGCCATTCACGGATCTTGAATTGGGATTACGGATCAAAAGTTATGATCCGTTGGAGTTTCGAAGCAATTCCTCGAATTAGAAACACAAAAGAACGAAAGAAGTGGCCGATCAAATACAAATATAATTATTTATATAATGACCAATCGATAAAAGCCATTGTCGAATTCTGGTGCAACTACCAGAATCTTCTCATCCGAATTACTGTGCTAACCATGCAATGGTCGAATAGATCCCCGATCTAAGTATTTCGGATATCATCTCCAGCTGCTCATGTGGTAAAGCAATGCCATCAAGCCCAAGTCATACATCATCGTAACATGGTGATTCCGAAGCCACAACGACTATATCTCAAAATTTACACCGCATGGAATCACTAAGCATCGCCAACTTCCATTCATCACTAACCTCCCAATGTTATCATGATCACATATTCAAATCTCTTTCCCCTCAAATACCACGTATTTCAAAACAAAATATCTCCAATCCAGGTAGCTATTTCAATTTCTAATTCTTCCTTTATCCAATCTTCCGACCAAGGTCGTTAAGAATTAGAATTATTTATAGCTCCCACAATCTCCTTATGGCTCTCTATTCCTTCCGTCATAACCGATATGTCCAAAATCAAGATAAGACGGTTATGAGATTCATAAAAACAACACATGTACACTGCCACTTAAATGTCCACTGACTCATTTTCTCCACATACGCCAAATCCATTGGTCAATCCACAAAATATAGCTGAAGAGTGGCTCTATCACCTATTCGTAACAATCTAAACTCACATTCTGATTGTTACATAATCAATTTCCCCACTCTTTTCAGCAAGGTCGCAACAATGACAAATATCATTTCACTTTAGCCTTTTCAACATTTTCAAAATCGATCACTTAAATAGGCTGCTCACAAACTAGGGCCAAATCCCTGCACACAAAGGGAATAAGAGACCAAAGTCTCAATATATAGCCCTCTCAGGAATAACACCTTCCTATCTCAAAAGAAATAGAGCCAAAACATCCGAGTTCCCAACTCGTAACTTGACGCTAAAACTACTGATAAGCGTCAAAGCACAACCGAATAGGTATAACCCACATACCTATTACGTACACAAGGATAACGTCCTAAGAGGTCGATGTACTCGAGGCATAGCCTAAAATATACAACTCGATCAATACCTGAAAGGTACTTTACATACTTAATAATGACAATAGCACCAAGGAGCACGATGGGTATCCGCTGCAGTCGGATCCATCAGTCGGAGGTATTAAGCATTACTAAGCATATAAAATAACTGAATAGAATAGTACTCTACAGAGTACATAACAAGACACCAAAGAATTTGAGTCACACACTTAATGATCACACTAGCATCGAGATACATGATGGAAATCCGCCGCGGTCGGACCATCAATCCAAAATACTAGGCGTCATCAAGTATAAAAGATAATACGACTCAAGGAATGAAAGGACCTAATGCTCTGATACCAAACTGACAGGACCCGAACCAGATTTCACCCTGAAACCCGGATAAGGCCCTGCGGCGACCACCTTAAGTATAACTCTATCAATAAATCGATAAATCAATCTTAAGATGGACAACCCTAAAACCTGCAACAACCAAAACACTTCTAATTCCAGTTCCAAACTCAACAACTGGAGCCATCTGCTCCCCAAATCACAACAACCGCCACAAATAAATACAAAATCTAATTCAACTGGCTCACAGGTAATCAGAGCAATATAACAAAATGAACTGGAATCACAAATGGAAATATAACAAGAAATGTAATATGAAAATAAAAGAATAAGGGATCACAGATCCTACCTAGCGGAAACGACAACGATGATGGCTATGCCTCGACTCCAAGTACTCTTGACCTCTGATCACTACTCTACACACTGGGCGATTTTAAAACGAAGGGCCGAGGAGAAAGTAAATTAAAAACGTTAGAGTGAGTGGATAAAAGTAAAACAATTTAATATAATACTTTAATTGAAAGTATCATGTTACTTTCTCAATATTTTATAAATAAAACCACATTGCATGCCTTTAATAAAACGTCCCACGTTTTAAGAAAATCGTATTTAAAAATCAGCCCCGCTGATATATCAAATAAACAAATAATAATTTTGTTTATATGTATTTCAAAACGAAATATTTTTGAAAATCAATTAATAATATTTCACAACCAATCTCATTGGTCATATAAACACCCAACCCCGCGGGTTCGGAAATTTATTAAAATCAGAAATCTCATAGAGAAAATATTCCCGAAAACCTCAATATATAAAAATCATGACCAAACCCATTGGTCATATAATAGAATAGGGGAACGTTATTACCACCATTTAATAGTAGCCTCTAAGGCTAAGGGTCAAAATTCCAAAAGTCTCAATAGCGTCCTCACGCTATGCCCGTACACGTCGACCACCGAGCGTGAATCTGACCTATATGGTCAAGTCATCACCTCGCATGGGCTCAGGCGACACCATGCCCGTACACGTCGACCACCGAGAGTGAATCTGACCTATATGGTCAAGTCGTCACCTCGCGTGGGCTCGGGCGACACTATGCCCTTACATGTCGACCACCGAGCGTGAATCTGACCTATATGGTCAAATCGTCACCTCGCGTGGGCTCAGGCGACTAAGCTAGCTTGCATCAATATACACATATATCCCGACCCTGATATGGTGAAAATCCGAAAACAAAACCGAAGGGACGTATCCCCTTATATATTATAAATCCGTACCGTCCCCGACCGTACATCTGAGGCTTATATATATATATAATCAAATAAAATCATAGCCTCGAAATATACTTATATATATCCGACATATCCAACATGCTGTAAAATAATATCAAAAATTATATTTATAACGTCGACATGTCTTACATGTCGAAAATCATAAATAACGAAAATATAAAATTCCCGGAAATCTCATTTCCGGTCACTACCTTTAATTAAAACTTATTCAACATAATCAATTATAAATAATTAAAACATACCATTTCCGGAAATCTCATTTCCGGTTAAAATACGTACTACTAAAACAATAGTAAATGTATAACCCAAAACCACATTTCTTTTAAATATCAATATCATTTTAATTATATGAATTCTCATGCTTCTCAAATCATTTATTTAAAATAAACTGCATTTCATTAAAACAATTATGCATGCATTTATTTAAAATAAAAATCCACTCACAGTACGGCCGAGCGGGCCGCTAATCCGGTCTCTCGTCCTGTCGAATAACCTCTCGACCTGTAATAGGGACGTAATTATAATTATTACGAAACTCGGAATTTAATCATAAACGTTAAATCTACGGACGTCCTCACTCGCACGAAACCTCCCAATTTTCTCTTTTTCTGTTATCGGTATAGGAATTACGCCTCAATACCGAAAATCTACGTCCGAAATTACTCAGGACACCCACCTCGTGTCCGATTAATCCTTTTACTAGTTATTTCATCGTAAAACCCCTTTAAAACAGCTTTTACCTTTTTACGGTAGGTCAACAGTAACTTTTAATGGTCAAACTATAATTATTCTAGGTAAAACAGTAATTCTGAAAGTCAAACAGTAAATGGTTAAAATTCAATTACTATTTACCATTTACTTTTACTGTTTACCTTTACTTTTACTGTTTACTATTTACTTTTCACCTTTTACGTTTTACTTTTATTTTTTACCGTGTTACTATTCATCATCTCCTACCTCACGCCGCCGGCACAGTGGCGCCGTCGCCTCCGCCGCCGGCAGCGCCGCCACAGGAGGCAAAACCACCTCCAATCGATCCCAAATTCACCCAACACCATCGCCACCACCTCGGGGACTCATCCCCGACGTCCCCGCCGCCAAAAGCCCACACAGCCGCCGGGAACGGCTGCCGATACGGCGGCCCATTTTTCCCAAATTCCAATTTCTCCAAAACTCAACTAATCGAACCCCAAATTATACTCAATCGACTCCAAACATCGTCCTAAACCCGAATTCAACCTTCAAATTCACCAAAAACATCAAATACACAACCTCCATCAAAAATCACCAAAACCCTAAAAAATTTCAAATCCTAATTTCTCCTTACCTGGATCGATTCGGTTCAATTCCTTTCGTGGGATTGTTGCACAAGTTGATATCTTCGTTTGCCCTCCAAAATTGGGCTGAATTATGACCGGAGGAGAGAGTTCCCGGTTCGACACAGTCGAACCCTCTCAAGCCCCCATCAGTCGCACGATGGCGAACTAGGCCGCGTGGCTGCCACAAAGGAGAAGAGGAAGAGGAGGCGGTCCAAACGGGACTAGTGCGCCGACCCAGATCGGCCGGAGGTCGGGCCGAGTCGGGGGAGAGGAGAGAGAAAGGAGAGAGAAGCAAAAGAAAGAAAAGAAAAAGAAAAAGGAAAGTTTCCCGTTTGGGAAATTTTTCATTTCCCGCTATTTTCATTTCCCGCTATTTATACTTTTTCATTTCCCGCTATTTATACTTGACCAAAAATCAGACAATTTTCGATTTTACATCGTAACTTTTTTGTACGAACTCCAAATTTAGGATGCTACGTGTCCACGAACTCATTTCGGTCGAGTCAACTTATTTAAAAGTCAACCTTTAGAACTTTAAAATCGTAAAAACAATTCCCGAGGAGAAACTTCTAGGTTCGGGTCGTATCAGCTATCCTGAGGGAAACTTCGGAGGGAACCAGCTACTAGACGGTTCGATTAGTCTTTCGCCCCTATACCCAAGTCAGACGAACGATTTGCACGTCAGTATCGTTGCGGGCCTCCACCAGAGTTTCCTCTGGCTTCGCCCCGCTCAGGCATAGTTCACCATCTTTCGGGTCCCAACAGGCATGCTCACACTCGAACCCTTCTCAGAAGATCAAGGTCGGTCGGCGGTGCACCCGCAAAGGAATCCCGGACATTAGCTTCCTTGCTCCTTACGGGTTTAATCACCCGTTGACTCGCACACATGTCAGACTCCTTGGTCCGTGTTTCAAGATAGGCCGAATGGGGAGCCCGCAGGCCGTTACCAGGAGCACGTAGATGCCGAAGCACGCTGAGACGGTGCGTGCTGCCTACCATGATCGCGTCGACGACATCTCCAAGGGCATATCAACAGCCCGGGCTTTGGACGTCGCCGCAATCTGCAACGGTCCCCTGTGTCTTCAAGTTCTGAGAAGACAGTTCTTCAAAGTATGATGGAGGTAATGAGGATTAAAGTCGAGACAAAATCGACTATCAGGCAAGTGGATGAATATCTACAGTACACTTCTTCGTTTCTTGGAGGAGGGTCATCGTAATCCTACCAATCACTGTAAGGTCCGAAGTATCCTCAAAGATCTAGGGCTTTCCTACATTAAGATCCATGCATGCGCATTTGACTGCGTTCTCTTCTGGGGTAAAGATGCAGAAGGGAATGACCTTGCTAGCCTTGACGCATGTCCGCTATGTCAGTCTGACCGATATAAGTTGATGGGAGCAGGCAATAGGAAACCTGTGAAAGTGTTTCGGTATTTTCCGTTGAGAGATAGGCTTGAGCGGTTGTACATGTCAGAAACCACCGCAAAAGCTATGAGATGGCACGGTGAGCGGGAATATGTTAACTGTTGGGTTTCTGTTTTTTTTTATGTTCAATTTTGGTTATATATGAACAGGACATAGGAATATGAGAGGTGTAACACCACTGATTTTTTTATTTTTTTCAAAGAATAGCCGACGAAAAATACATTCTTTCGTCGGCTATACTAATTATAGCCGACGAAAAATGCGTGATTTCGTCGGCCAAAACTATATTGAAAAATACATATTTTATTTTAGACAGAAAACGACAAAAGAATAGCCGACGAGTACTATGTTTGATTTCGTCGGCTATGATTTAAAAACAAAAAAAAACAAAAAAAAAACCACCTTCCATTTTCTATCACTATCGACAAACCATTGCTTCATCCTTCAAATGCAAATATGTCGTCAAATAAGATATGACCGAAATAATGAAATACGTCTACGGTTGAAAAATGACAAGATTCCGACAAAATCTGTGTGACGAATGTTGCGGTTAACTGTGTTTTACTTCCGTTTTCCTATGGGTAGCTTGACGTTCGGTAAATATTTTGAGGAAAATTTTTATACGATTAGTTGCGTCTCATCGATTTGAAACTATTATCTGTTGAAGGTCAGGCCAAAAAACGTCATTTAGACATGCCAATTACCATTTCTAAGCGTTTAAAGGGTTGACTCACCCGGTTGACCGTCCCGATCGAGCCTTTGTAGTTGGATTTTTTTCATACATGTATTTAATCTTAACAATGATATCTGACGGTTCGAATAGATTTTCCAAACTTTTACATTCAAAATCGGAACATATGCACTAATGTTGCTTAACTTGTTTACTAAGTGTTTAAGTGAATGTATAGTTTCAAATATTTATTATACGTACACTCTTCAAATGCAAATATGTCGTCAAATAAGATATGACCGAAATAATGAAATACGTCTACGGTTGAAAAAAGACAAGATTCCGACAAAATCTGTGTGCCGAATGTTGCGGTTAATTGTTTTTTACTTCCGTTTTCCTATGGGTAGCCTGACGTTCGGTAAATATTTTGAGGAAAATTTTTATACGATTAGTTGTGTCTCATCGATTTGAAACTATTATCTGTTGAAGGTCAGGCCAAAAACCGTCGTCTAACTAGACTAATTTCCGTTTTAAGGCGTTTAGAGGTTTGACTTCGTCGTTTAACCAAAAGTATAGCCGACGAAAATTATATGTCGTCGGCTGAACTCTTGCGCTCCGCTTATTGTCCGCCGTTGGATGGCTCAGATCCAACGGCTGCTGATTTTCCAAAGCATAGCCGACGAAATATTTCAATTCATCGGCTAAACTCTTGCGATCCGCTTATTGTTCGCCGTTGGATGGCTCAGATCCAACAGCTGCTGATTTTCCAACGTATAGCCGACGAAATATTTCAATTCGTCGGCTAAACTCTTGCCATCCGCGCCTTTTCATTGTCCGCCATTGGATGGCTCAGATCAGACGGCTGCTGATCTCCTAAAGTATAGCCGACGACATTCAAAGAATAGCCGACGACATTCAAAGTATAGCCGACGATTAAAAAAGATTTCGTCGGCTATTCTTAACTATAGCCGACGAAAACTTTAACATCGTCGGCTATTCTTTCGGGTATAAATCAGAAACTGTCGAACCCTAGCCGACTTTTTCCTCCCTTCCTCCTCCTCCTCCTGCTGCTGCTCCAATCTGCCGCAAAGAGTTCGTTTCCGCCGCGCTGCTCCTCCTCCTCCTCCTCAAATCGGCGCCTAATCTCTCCTCCAATTCCGGCCTCCTCCGATCCTCCTCCGATTCTCCTCCTTCCTCAAGCAATTCCGGTCGGCCTCCTCCTCCTCCTCCTTCCCCTCCGCCTTCCCCTCCTCGTCCGGCCTCCTTCCCCTCCTCCTCCGGCCTCTTCCTCCGATCCGGTTAATTTTTTTTTTTTCAATCTACTTTAATTTTATAAATTGTTATATATTTAATTTTAATTTTATAAATTGTTATATATTTAATTTTAATTATATAAATTGTTATATATTTAATTTTAATTATATAAATTGTTATATATTTGTTAATAAATTTAATTTTAACAAATTGTTATATATTTGTTATATATTTTATTTTAATTATATAAATTGTTATATAATAAATTGTTATATATTTGTTATATATTTAATTTTAATTATATAAATTGTTATATATTTGTTATAATTTAGGTATAGAAATTGTTATATATTTAATTTTAATTATATAAATTGTTATATATTTTTGTTAATATATAAATGGTTATTTGTATTTATATATATGTTAATAATGAAATATAGTTATATTTGTATATAAATAGTTATATTTAGGTTAATGGTTAGTATTATTTGAAATTAGTACAAATTTAAATATTAATTTGTTAGTATGTTTTGAAATATGTTAGTATTATTGGTTATTATATTAATTAGAATTTGTTATTTAATGTAATATAATTTAATATTAATTAATGCATTAATGCCTCAAGCTGCAGATGGCCGATGCATTCAGATAGTTCTTCGGAGGCCGTCGTTCCAGATCTAGGGGTTCTGGAAGTTCCGCCGGTTCCGCAGAGTCCGACAGGACCCTTAGCCAGCCTGAGAGGACCACCACCCAGCCGCGGAGGAGTGTGGATTCATCCCAGCCGCGGAGGCCTGTGGATTCATCTCAGCCGCGGAGGAGTGTGAGCTCTCGGCACCAGACCCTTCTCCAGGTGGGGCGGCCGTCGAGCAGTTCACGTCCCCCTGTCGGGCCAGATGCTCCGAGGTTCAGTAGGCAGCTATTTCAGGACGAGATAGCTGCAGACGTTCCTCAGGTCCGTATGCCTGAGGTTCATCGGGAGCCGATGACAAGTCCGACGACGTCTGCTGCTGACTCGACTGAGGGGCCTACTCTCCCAAATCAGCTCTACCTCCCGTACAACATTCCTGCGATACCCGAGGTCGACTTTCGAGGTCTGCCCATATGGCCTGATATGCCTCAGTACGTGAGTGCTGCGGAGGCATACCAGCAGCAGCCATTTGAGAACACTGACCTCCTGATTTCGGCGAGGAGAAAAGGAAAGTCGACAGACGAGTCATGCAGTTCAGGTAACATTTGATTTTATTAATTAAATATTTTATTAAAATTAACGCACTAATATTTAATTTTATTAACCAATCGTCGTTTATGTGATAGGGACAGCCGCTAGCAGTTCAACGAGGAATACGAGAGGTGTCATATGTTTTGACACGCTCAGGAGAACTGTTGAGAGCAGCGAGAGGATCTGGATCAACGAACCTCCTAATCAGGAGGTTCAGGCGAAAAAACGCCGCGACTACACGGGTTGCGTGGGGGCACTGATTAGGGACAGAGTCCCTATGTTGTGGACGCGGTGGGCTGATGTGCCCGAAGAGATCAAGAGGGAGGTGAACAACGCTGCGTCGGTGAGTAATTTAAAAAATTTAATTTATTTTACGTAATATTTAATAATTTTCGGTATTGTTATAATTGTAAAACTAATAAAATATTATCTTTCAGACATACTTCGAGATTGCAGAACATAAGCAGCATTGGGCGGACGCGATGCAGTCGTT
>OY821764.1:7418950-7428950 GCA_963682095.1 Potentilla sterilis
CATCTAAGGGCATCACAGACCTGTTATTGCCTCAAACTTCCTTGGCCTAAGCAGCCATAGTCCCTCTAAGAAGCTGGCCGCGGAGGAGACCTCCGCATAGCTAGTTAGCAGGCTGAGGTCTCGTTCGTTAACGGAATTAACCAGACAACTCGCTCCACTAATTAAGAACGGCCATGCACCACCACCCATAGAATCAAGAAAGAGCTCGCAGTCTGTCAATCCTTACTATGTCAGGACCTGGTAAGTTTCCCTGTGTTGACTAATTAAGCCGCAGGCTCCACTCCTGGTGGTGCCCTTCCGTCAATTCCTTTAAGTTTCAGCCTTGCGACCATACTTGTAACATCCCGAACCTAGGGTTACCTTTTGACTCTGTTACTTTTACTTTTACTCCTCGGGAATTGTTTTTACGATTCGAAAGTTCTAAAGGTTGACTTTTCAATAAGTTGACCCGACCGAGGATTTTATTTTATGCCGAGGTAGAAGACGTTGAAACGAGTTCGTGGACACGTGACACGTTTAATTTGGAGTTCCAAAAAGGGAAAATCAGAAATTGTCCGATTTTGAACGAGTATAAATAGCGGGAGGAAAATTTCCAGAAAGGGAAAATCCCCCATTTTTCTCTTTTTCCTTTTCTTTTTTATTTTTTTTTTCTTCTCTCTCCTTTCTCTCTCCTCTCCCCCGACTCGGCCAGACCTCTGGCTGAACCTCCGCCGTCCGGCCGAACTGGACCGGCGCACCGGTCACGTTCGGACCGGCTCGGCTTGCCCGTCGCGTCTGTGGCAGGGCGCGGCTTGAAACGCCGCGATTCGGCGGTGCGACGCCCAAATGGGTTCGACTGTGTCGAACCGGAATCGGCCTCCTCCGGTCGCCGTTCGTCTCGATTCCAGTCGGGAATCGAAGACCTTGATCCGTGCAATCATTCCATGGAGGGAATTGGACCAATTTGCACCAGGTAAGGAAGAATTGGAATTTGAAATTTTTTAGGGTTTTTAAGAATTTTCGATTGAGGTTGTGATTTTGGTGTTATTGTTGGATTTGGAGGTTAGAATTGAGTTTAGAACATTGTTTGGAATCGATTGAGTGTAATTTGGTGTTGAATCGGTTAGTTTTTGGAGAAAATTAGAGGTTGGTGTAACGGGCCGCCGTGCCGGCCGCCTTACGCGGTGGCTGGGGGCTGTTTTTGGCGGAGGAGACGGCGGGGATGAGGTTCTGAGGTGGTGGCGATGATGTTGGGTGAAATTGGCTTCGATTGGAGGTGTTTTTGACCTCCGGTGGCAGAGCTGCCGGCGGTGATGGCGGCGCCGGCAGCGGCGGCGCTGTTCTGGCGGCGAGATGTAAGGGATAATGAACAGTAACCGGTAACTAGTAAAACAGTAAAAAGGTAAAAGTAAATGGCAAAAGGTGAAAAGTAAATGGTAAAACAGTAAACAGTAAATGGTAAATAGTAATTGGATTTTAACCATTTACGGTTTGACTTTCAGAATTACTATTTGACCTAGAATAATTACTGTTTGACCAGTAGTTTTTACTGTTGACTTACCGTAAAAATGTTAAAAGCTTATTAAAAGAGTTTTACGACGGAATAACTAGGAAAAGAATTAATTGGACACGGAGTGGGTGTCCTGAGTAATTTCGGACTTAGATTATCCGGTATTGAGGCGAAATTCCTATACCGATAAGTGAAAAAGGAAAAATTGGAAGTTTCGGACGAGTGAGGACGTCCGTAGATTTATCGATTATAATTAAATTCCGAGTTTCGTAATATTTAGAATTTTGTCCCGTTACAGGTCGAGAGGGTATTCGACGGGACGAGAGATCAGATTAGCAACGCGCTCGGCTGTACTGTGAGTTGATTTTTATTTTAAATAAATGCATGCATAATTGTTTTAATGAAATGAAGTTTATTTTAAATAAATGATTTGAGAAGCATGAGAATTCATATAATTAAAATGAAATGATATTTAAAGAAATATATGGTTTTGGAGTTTATGTTTTTACTACTATTTTAGTAGTACGTGATTTTATCCGGAAACCTTATAGTATGTTTTAATTATTCATATCTGGATTATGTTGAATACGCATATGTGTATTTAAAGGTAAAGGCCGGAAATAAGATTTCTGGGGATTTTATTATTTCATTATTTATGATTTTGACATGTGAGACATGTTGACATTATATTTTCTTATCGATATTATTTTTACGACATTGGGACATGTCGGATTTATATTTATATATTCTTTCGAGGCTATGATTCTATTTGATTATATATGTATAGATAAGCCTAAGATGTACGGTCGGGGACTGTACGGATTTATATATAAGGGGAAGCGTATTTTCGGTTTTGTTTTCGGATTTTCACCATATCAGGGTCCAGATATATATTGATGCTAGTTAGCTTATTAACCTCATCCCACGCGAGGTGACGACTTCACCATATAGGTCAGATTCACGCTCGGTGGTCGACGGAGTGTGGTGTAGAGGTTTAGCGTGGGACGCTATAGAGAGTCTTGGAGGCTCTGACCCTTAGTCTGGGAGGCTACTATTATATGGTGGTAATGACGTTGCCCTATCTTATTATGTGACCAATGGGATTGGTCTTGATTTTTTATATTATCTGATTTTCGGGAACATTTCTCTAGGAGACTTTCTGATTTCAATAAATTCCCGAACCAGCGGGGCTGGGGTTTTTATGCGACCAATGAGATTGGTCGAGAAACATCACAAATGGTTTTCAAAAGTATATTGTTTTGAATACATATAAAAAGAATAATTATTTATTTATTTGATTTTATATCAGCAGGGCTGATGATTTTTAAATATGATTTTCTTAAAACGTGGGACGTTTTATTTATAATGCATGCACAGTGATTTTATTTCTAAAACTCTGGGAAGGTAATATAATACTTTCATTTAAAGTACTATATTAAATCATATTATTTTTATCCACTCACTCTAACGTTTTTAAATTACTTTCCTCTAGGCCTTTCGATTTAAATGGCCCAGTGTGTAGAGTAATAGTCAGAGGTCAAGAGTACTCGGAGTCGAGGCATAGCTGTCATCCTTGTTGCTTCCGCTAGGTGGGATCTGTGATCCCTTACTCTTTTATTTTTATATTCTATTTCTTGTTTTGTAATTCCAGTTCATTGTATTAGATTGCTCTGATTACCTGTGAGCCAGTTGAGTTAGATTATATTGTATTTATTTGTGGCGGTTGTTGTGATTTGGGGAGCAGGTGGCTCCAGGTGTTGAGGATGAATCTGGATTTAGAAGTGTTTTTGGTTGTTGCAGGCCTTAGGGTTGTCCATCCTAAGATTGACTTTATCGATTTATCGATAGAGTTAGTCTGAAGGTGTTCCCCGCAGGACCTTATCCGGATTTCAGGGTGAAATCCGGGGCGGGTCATGTCAGTTCGGTATCAGAGCATTAGGTCCTTTCATACCTTGAGTCGTGTTATCTTTTATACTTGATGACGCCTAGTATTCTTGGATTGATGGTCCGACCGCGGCGGATTTCCATCATATATTTCGATGCTAGTGTGTTCATTAAGTGTGTGATTCAGATTCCTTGGTGTCTTGTTATGTACTCTGTAGAGTACTATTCTATTCAGTTATTTTATATGCTTAGTAATGCTTAGTACCACTGACTTATGGTCCGACTGCAACGGGTAGCCATCGTATGTTCTTGGTGCTAATGTCATTATTAAGTATGTAAAATGCATTTCAGGTATCGAGTTGTATATCTTGGACTATGCCTCGAGTACATTGACCTCTTAGGACGTTATCCTTGCGTACGTAATAGGTATGTGGGTTCTACCTATTCAGTTGTGCATTGACGCTTATAAGCAATTTTAGCGTCAGGTTACGAGTTGGGAACTCGGATGTTTCAGCCCTATTTCTTTCGAAATAGGAATGTGTTATTCCTGAGAGGGCTACGCAGTGAGACTTTAGTCTCTTATTCACGCTGTGTTCAGGGATTGACTCTAGCTTTTGAGTGACCTATTAAAGTGATCGGTTTTAGAAAGGTTGTTATGGCCAGAGTGAGATGATTGGCGACGTTGCGACTTTGCTGTAATGAGTGGGAAATTGAATATGTAACATTCTGAATGTTATTTTAGATTGTTTTGGGTTTGTGTGAGAGCCACTCTTCGGCTATATTTTGTGGATTGACCAATGGATTTGGCGTATGTGGACGTTTAAGTGGCAGTGTACATGTGTAGTACATATAACCGTATTGTGTTGATAGTGGGCATAGCGGTTATGGAGGAATAAATGGAGAGCCATATAGAGATTGTGGGGAAAGAAATTTGAAGATGTGGTCATGGTAACTTTGGGAGGTCAGTGATGATTGGAAGTTGGCGATTCTTGATGATTCCATGCGGCGTAAATTTTGAGATATAGTCGTTATGGCTTCGGAATCACCGTGTTACGATGATGTATGGCTTGAGCTCAGTGGCATGGCTTTACCGCGTGAGAAGCTGGAGATGATATCTGAAATACCGAGATCGGGGATCCTTTTGACTATTGCATGGTTAGCTCGGTAATTCGGATGAGAAGATTCTGGTAGTTGCACCAGAATTTGACAAATGGCTTTTTTTTCAATTGGTCATTATATAAATAATTGTATTTATATTTGATCGGCCACTTCTTTCGTTCTTTTGTGTCTCTTAATCGAGGAATTGCTTCGAAACATTGACGGATCATAACTTTTGATCCGTAATCCTGATTCGAGACCCGTGAATGGTTTCTAGTTCGGATTGAAGTCACATGACACTACCAGAAAAAAAACTTTTGCCGACGAAAAAAAAAAAAAACGGCCGACGAAACCAATTTTCGTCGGCTATTCTCAATAATGGCCGACGAAATTTTTTTTCGTCGCTAAAAATTAAAAAATCGTCGGCTATTCCCCTAGAATGGCCGACGAAATTGTTTTTCGTCGCTAAAAAAAAAATTCGTCGGCTATTCCCCTAGAATGGCCAACGAATTTTTTTTTCGTCGGTCATTCTAGGGGAATAGCCGACGATTTGAATTTTCGTCGGCCTTTCTCTAAAACTTTAGCCGACGAAAATTTTTGGAAGTATGGCCGACGAGTACTAGGTTTGATTTCGTCGGCTATGATTTAAAAAAAAAAAAAAAAAACAGCTTCCATTTTCTATCACTATCGACAAACCATTGCTTCGTCCTTCAAATGCAAATGTGTCGTGAAATAAGATATGACCGAAATAATGAAATACGTCTATGGTTGAAAAATGAGAAGATTCCGACAAAATCTGTGTGCCGAATGTTGCGGTTAGCTGTTTTTTACTTCCGTTTTCCTATGGGTAGCCTGACGGTCGGTAAATATTTTGAGGAAAATTTTTATACGATTGGTTGCGTCTCATCGATCTGAAACTATTCTCTGTTGAACGTCAGGCCAAAAAACGTCATTTAGACGGGCCAATTTCCATTTCTAAGCATTTGAAGGGTTGACTCACCCGGTTGACCGTCCCGATCGAGCCTTTAACGTTGTCAGATGTAGTTGGATTTTTTTTCATACATGTATTTAATCTTAACGGTAATATCTGACGGTTGGAATAGATTTTCCAAACTTTTAGATTCAAAATCGGAACATATGCACTAATGTTCCTTAACTTGTTTACTAAGTGTTTAAGTGAATGTATAGTTTCAAATAGTTACTATACGTAGGCTCTTCAAATGCAAATATGTCATCAAATAAGATATGACCGAAATAATGAAATACGTCTACGGTTGAAAAATGACAAGATTCCGATAAAATCCGCGTGCCGAAAGAATGAAATCAGTCAAAACCCGGTTTACTGTAGATTTGGCGTCCGGCGTCCGAATGATGATTGTGATACCATTCCGGAAAGGGAACGACGCCAGGAACAAAACTCGTCGCTTCGCCACGACGTGTGGGCTTTTTCGGGCTTTCGAGTTTGTTTAGGGCCTCAAAACGGCATTTTAGTATGTTTTCATAGAATAGCCGACGAAACATTCAAATTTCGTCGGCTATTCTCTAAGTATAGCCGACGAATTCAAATATTTCGTCGGCTAAACTCTTGATCCGCGCCTTTTTATTGTCCGCCGTTGGATGGCTCAGATCCGACGGCTGTTGATTTTCCAAAGTATAGCCGACGAAATATATTAATTTCGTCGGCTATTCTCTAAGTATAGCCGACGAAATTAAAATATTTCGTCGGCTATTCTCTAAGTATAGCCGACGAAATCTTTTATTTCGTCGGCTATACTCCTTCTAAATCTTTTAAATCCTCCCGCCTTTTTTCTCTCCTCCTTCCTCCCCTCCTCCGGCCTCCTCCTTCCCGGCCTCCTCCTCCTCCTTCCCCTCCTCCGGCCTCCTCCTCCTCCTTCCCCCCCTCCTCCGGCCTCCTCTTCCTCTTTCCCCTCCTCCGGCCTCCTCCTCCTCCTTCCCCCCCTCCTTCCCCCCCTCCTCCGGCCTCCTCTTCCTCTTTCCCCTCCTCCGGCCTCCTCCTTCCCGGCCTCCTCCTCCTCCTTCCCCTCCTCCGGCCTCCTCCTCCTCCTTCCCCCCCTCCTCCGGCCTCCTCTTCCTCTTTCCCCTCCTCCGGCCTCCTCCTCCTCCTTCCCCCCCTCCTCCTCCTCCTCCTTCCCCTCCTCCGGCCTCCTCCTCCTCCTTCCCCTCCTCCGGCCTCCTCCTCCTCCTTCCCCCCCTCCTCCGGCCTCCTCTTCCTCTTTCCCCTCCTCCTCCTCCTCCTCCTCCTCCTTCCCCTCCTCCTCCTCCTCCTCCTTCCCCTCCTCCGGCCTCCTCCTCCTCCTTCCCCTCCTCCTCCTCCTCCTTCTCTTCCTTCCCCTCCTCCTCCTCCTTCTCCTCCTTCCCCTCCTCCTCCTCCTCCTCCTTCTCTAGCTTCCTTCCCCTCCTCCTCCTCCTTCTCCTCCTTCCCCTCCTCCTCCTCCTTCTCCTCCTCCTCCGGCCTCCTCCTCCTCCTCCTTCCCCTCCTCCTCCGGCCTCCTCCTCCTTCCCCTCCTCCTCCGGCCTCCTCCTCCTCCTCCTTCCCCTCCTCCTCCTCCTCCAAAATGTAATTAATTTAATTTAATTTAATTTTTTTTTTCCCAAAATTAAAGAATAGCCGACGAAATTGACCAAATTTCGTCGGCTATAACAGGTATAGCCGACGATTTTTACCAAATTTCGTCGGCTATTCTTTAAAATATTAATATATTCGGAGAAAATAACCGACGAAATTGACAAATCGTCGGGTATTTATGAAGTATAGCCGACGAAACAGACTAATTTCGTCGGCTATAGTTGGCAAAATCGTCGGCTAAACTCGAAAATTTCCGACGAATTTCGTCGGTTATTTTTCAAAGGTTTGGTCGACGAAATCAATTTTCGTCGGCTATACTTCAGAATGGCCGACGATTTCAAAAATTTCGTCGGCCATTGGTATTACCGACGGCGTTTTACCGACGAAGAATAGCCGACGAAAATTTCGTCGGTAGAGGGAATAGCCGACGAAATTTTGGAATAGCCGACGAAAAAAATTTCGTCGGCTATTCTGTCAAATCTGGTAGTGTGATTATCTATGGTAGTTGGATTGAAATCCAACGGTGACTTCCCGGAAGTATTTTTCGAACTTCAGAGCTATTTTAGCCATTTTTCATAGTTGAGTCGGAGTTCTATCTGCTACCGTCGTAGCGATATAGTTTGATTTTCAAACAGTTATCTGGCTGACAGCGAATGTTGACGTTGACTATTTAATTAGTCACGGAACACTTGTCAAGCAAAGGTATTGGCTTTGTTCTTATTTTGATAAGTGTGAGGCATGTGGATGGTTGCATTCCAGATGGTTGTGATTGTAGAGGTAGAGATTTTGACGCCAAGGGGTTTGTGATATTGAAATCATGGGATGTAGCATGAGATAAGAATTGAATGGTGTGATTCAATCGGAGGACGCTAATAAATCAAGTGACGTTGTTAAGAAATGTGCATCTTGAGAACGATAAGATCAGTCACGAGTATTTCTTTTGTATTGGTTTTGTATGGCAAGGCCAGGTGATTTGTTCGAGACGTTTTATCTGTCATTTATAGTATAGCCTTATGGGAAATGTGTTTCCCTGTTGACTCAGGAAGTGTTTTGAGTCAAGGCTTGTGTAAGGAATGTTGTGACGTTAATAGTGCGTATTCTTATTAGTTGAACGACGTTTCATTAGTGGGAGAATTTCTTTTGGGATCGTAGTGTGGTGGGACCACTTACTGACCCGGAGATGACTTGAGAAGTCATTATTTTCGTAATGCGTGTTGGTGTTTTCATCGGATAGATCATTGATTTGAGTTATTCTCATGTCAGCTCTCGTGGGACGAGATATCAACTAGTTTAATTAAGGTTTCGAGAATCTTATTTCTCGAGGGTTTCTTTTCTTTGATGCGAGTTAATAGAGGATATTGGATATGTATTGGTTCGAGCAAATGTAAGTTGTGAGATTTTTCTTTTTGGTGAGTTCAGCGAGTCTTTTGAGTATTTGAGATGTTTTCTCTCAAGTTTGAGATCATATTCAGAAATTCAATTTACGTGGAATGCTGTTTTTGTTAATGATTGATTTAACAGTTCTGGTGTTAATCGTTGGTTATGAAAACATATTTTGACATCAAAAGAATTTCTTTGATGTCATATCGGATATGGGTATTGGTAATAGCTGATGTATCTAGTTGGAAGTCTCTGTTGGTTGTCACATTTGACGATGATTTAGGTCCCACTCTTTTGTGAGTTGTGAGTTATGAGAGTTGCTTTATTTATGGACGAGATTGGACTTTGATAAGTCAGTTTATTTTGGAATCAGTCCTGATCATTTTAGTGCGGGAAGCACAAGTTGAGGACTCGTCTTGAGAGCATATGAGAGATAAAGCATTGAATAGCTCACATGTGTATTTTTCTCCAGTTTGAGTGATGAGACGTTATTGATTGTTGTGACAACAGGTACAACGTGAGAGGTAGAACTTTGGGATTCTTAACGACGTTTCCCTGCGTCAGAGTGGGATTGAATATTATTATTTTGATTTATTTATGGCATATTCCGCACGCAAAGTCGACATGATGAGATGTGGGTGATAGAGATTGTTAGACCTTATGATGCCTAAGTCCATGAAATTTGATTGAGAACCGTGATTTATTGTATGGACCTGAAAGGAGTTGCACGCAGCTTTGGAGACTCGATGATATTCAACATTGTCTTGCACACCTGGATTGGTGAATAGATAGAGAGATCTGTTAAGATCCTAAAGAATATGTTGAGTTTTGTGAGATGCAGTTCAGGGGTATCTGAGATGAGTAACTCAAAGTTCTACGGTTAATAGAGGCGAGATACTAAGCCTCAAGATTTATCGGCCTTCATGAGAGTACGGAGCGGATTGGTCCGGTAGCTTATCGGTTAAAGCTACTTTCGAAGTTATCCAAGATACATGATGTTGTTTTTCCATGTGTCTATTCTCTATGAATAATTGCCGATCTTTCGCATATCTCAGAAATTTAACCTATCAACCCGAAGAAAGATTAGAATGTCAAGGAGCAGCCAGTTGGAAAGTCTGGATCAGGAGGATTAAATTGTATGAGGTAAATCAAGAGGTAAAGGAAATTACCTGAGAAACTGGAGGAGCAGTGAGATGTCAGTGCTCATTCATCTTTTTGGCAGTAAATTTCGGGGACGAAATTTTATAAGGAGGGGAGAATTGTAACATCCCGAACCTAGAGTTACCTTTTGACTGTGTTACTTTTACTTTTACTCCTCGGGACTTGTTTTTACGATTCGACAGTTCTAAAGGTTGGATTTTAAATAAGTTGACCCGACCGAGGATTTTATTTTATGCCGAGGTAGAAGACGTTGAAACGAGTTCGTGGACACGTGACACGTTTAATTTGGAGTTCGCATGAAAAAGTTATGATGTAAAATCGGAAATTGTCCGATTTTGAACGAGTATAAATAGCGGGAGGAAAATTTCCAGAAAGGGAAAATCCCCCATTTTTCTCTTTTT